>VWPV01023736.1:0-23550 GCA_013389885.1 Geococcyx californianus | reverse complement strand
CTCTCCCAGCCTGGCCTCGTACAGGAGCTGCGCCAGCCCTTGGATCATCTCCATGGCCTCCTCTGGACTTGCTCCAACAGCTCTGTTTCCTCCCTGTGCTGAGGACTCCAGAACTGGACCCAGGGCTCCAGGAGAGGTCTCATGAGAGTGGAGTAGAGGGGCAGAATCCCCTCCCTCACCCTGCTTGTTACACTTCTGCGGTAGGTTGGCAGCTGTTTTAACTCTGCTGAGGCAGAGAAGGAGAAACAGACATGGACAAGAGTCTAGGAGGAAAACTCAATGGGTATAAAAAGTGCAAGTTCATGCTCTCTAATGATGGCATCTTTATTGGGAGGTCATAGAATCACTTGCTTAAAAAAGACCTTTGAGATCATCGAGTCCAACCGTACCTGTCCACTACTAAACCATGGCCTTCAGAAACTCATCTACCCATCTTTTAAACACTTTCAGGGGTGGTGATTCCACATCTTCCTGGCAGCTGTGCCAGTGCCTGAGAAACCTTTTGGTGAAGAGACTTTTCTTGATGTCTAATCTGAACCTGCCCTGGTCCAACTTGAGGCCATTTCCTCTCGTCCTATCCCTTGTTTTTTGGGAGAAGAGCCCTTCACAAGGTCTCTAACCATTTCCTCTTGGATCATTGGAGCTTTGTGCTGGTCCCAGACCCAGTTCATCTGGCAAACTCTTTGGCATTGACGAAAGGAAAAACCTTCCTGGTTTGGCCTCAGCCCTTCTGGCAGTTGACTCACAGTGTGCAGAGAAACAGCCGTGCGCCTCCACTGCTCTTCCGCTCACTATAACTCCTGGTTACAGCGAGAAGGCCGTGTGTTTCCAAGTGTTGTCCTTTTATTTATTAAATGACGGCTTTATTTCGACCCGGCAACGTCTGCCAAAAGTGCTCTAAATGAAGAGTGGAGATTATCCGTAATGCAAACAGCCCCGCTCCCGAGGCTGCGCGCAAATGAAATGAAGTTGGCTAAATTGGATGATTGTTCTAAGCAATTTAAACCTCAATACATCTTGCTGGGACTGCCTCTCATCCTTCCTCCTCTTATTTTTTTGGGTGCTGACTTGTGTGTTCACAAACGTAGAATGTCGTAGGATCATAGAACGTCCTGAGTTGGGAGGGACCCACAAGGATCATGGAGTCCAACTCCTGTCCCTGCACAGGACAACCCCACCTTTCACACTGTGGGCTTGAACAGAGTGTTTCCAAGTCATTAAAAGCTTGTTGAGGGATGTGCGTCACCGTGGCTCTTTGCTTCGATGTTGCAGGGATGGAGAGGAAAGATATGGAGTCTCCTGGCCTTGCTGCAAGGGAAAACCTTTGCCCTTGTACTCAGCATTGGAGAGGCTGCGTCTTGAATCCTGGGTTCAGGTTTGGGCCACTCACTCCAACAAAGACACTGAGGGGCTGGAGTGCGTCCGGAGAAGAGGAAGGAAATGGAGAACAATTCTTATGAAAGGCAGCTGAGGGCCCTGGGATTGTTTAGTCTGGAGAAGAGGAGGCTGAGGGGAGACCTCATCCCTGTCTGCACCTGCCTGAAAGGAGGCTGTGACGGGGTGGGGGCTGGGCTCTGCTCACAAGGGACAGCGATGGGACAAGAGGAAATGGCCTCAAGTTGCAGCAGGGCGGGTTCAGATCACACATGAGGAGAAATTCTTCACTGAAAGGGTTCTCAGTCACTGGAACGGCTGCCCAGGAGGTGGTGGGGTCCCCATCTCTGGAGATGTTTGGAAGATGGGCAGACGAGGTGCTCAGGGGTGGTTTAAGTAGTGGACAGGAACGGTTGGACTCGATGACCTCAGAGTTCTTTTCCAACCAAATGGTTCTAAGATTCTATAATTTAGGGGACAGTTTGGCATCCAGGCTCCCTGCACATCTTCCCTGAATATTTTGCAGCTCGATTCCTGGAAACCCAGCAATGGCACCCTGTGGTTTGAGCACAGCAACCATTCCTTGACAGGAATATTTTGGACAAGAAACTGGATGGGCTTTGCTCACTGCTGGCCGGCATCCTGCCCGGAGCAAGAATTCCCATAGAAAACTCCTGGATTAGTTAAGGTTTCCTGCAACGTGATCAGGATTTTTTTTCAGGGATGCCAAAACCCCAGATATATAAATAGCTTACTCGTGCAACTAAAGCCTGGGATTCCCTCCTTAAAAGCATTTCCTAAGGGCTCTTGAGACACTGCCAGCTTTTAAATGTGCTGGGTGTTGCCGGAGGAGAGCTGTCATTTCCAGGCAGGTTGTGCTTCCATGCGCTTTGCGCTTAAAAGAGAAGGTGCTTGGTTGTTTTTTATCCAAGGGGAAGTCGTGTTGAGTCGCTGTCCTTGGAGATTCTGGCCGCAAGCAGAGTGAGCTGTAATGGAATCTGCATTTCCCACCCGGTTTCTTTCAGGCTTGTAACAAATCCAAGAAATGAGACTGGTTTTGGCCAGCAAGGATGGGAAAAAAATGGCTTTAAGCAACAAATTTGCTTTTCTAGGGAGAAAGAGGGGACCCAGCAGCACCTTGATGCCGCCCTAGGAGTGCAGAGGCTTTGCCTCCTTGGCGCTCGCTGCCAGAGGAAGGGCTTGATTAGATAATTGTATCGTGAGCAGCTCCACCAACTGTCAGGATGGATAAAGCTCCTGAAGGCAAGAGATAGAAAAGACCTTTAATTATTTCCCTGGTTTTCAAACCTAGGAAAGGCTGCTGGGGTGGATGAGGATCAAAGGGGAGGTGGGAGCAGCCGGAGGAGGGAGGTGGTGGGGGTTGGGGTTGATTTGTGAGCAGAGAAGCATCTTTTTGTGTTTTCCACTTAAATTTCGACTTCTGAGGAAGCGCAGGTGCTGGTTATTACGTTGCTATTCGGTGGCGCGCTGGGGTTTTGGGCCAGTGGAGCCGCTCTGTCCTTGGCCAAAACTGCATTTATTTCCCTTGTGTGTAATTAAGGTTTTTTTAAATCAGGTTCCTCCGTGTGGCTGCTGGTTTTCCCACAACAGATGAATCATTTGTGCGATGAGTTGGAGCTGAGATCGGTGCTGGAAAAAATACACTCAGGGCAAAATATCACTGGAAAAGCAAACGACCACTGCAGCACCTGATCCAGCACCCACTTGGGATTAACAGGGATGCTCGGATGAATGCCAATCCTTATTTTCCTTTTGGAAAAGAGCTATTTTTCATGCCAGGCACCTCACATGCAGAGCCGCCCTCGCAGCTGCGCAGTGCGGAGCTCGGCGGCTGTGGTTCATCCACCAGGGCTTCATTAACGCTGACGGAGATGACTCGCAGCTCTGATTTATCTCAGTAGCTGGAGTTTATATCTGACTGGTCATTAATGGCAATTAATACTCACCCTGGGTACCTTTGATGGTATTTCCCCCACAGATAAACCTTGATTTAATGCTAAACTGGATTTTTCCATCTAAAACCCATTTTAATTCTTATTAGGGATTTAATCTCTCTAAGCATATGTTCAGTGTGTTTTTCCAGAGGCTCATCAGGATGCAGAGTCTCCTGGCTTGTGTGAGAAGTAGGGATTTGTAAACCACTCAGTTATTCAAAAGCCCAATCAGAGGAAGTGGCTCCAGTTACCAGTGCGGTTGATCCCTACTGGGTTGCAGTGGGGAGGTGCAAAGTCTGCTTGGGGGACTTCGCCAGGGGAGGTTTAGGCTTGACATTAGGAAGAAGTTCTTCACTGAGAGGGTGATTGTTCACTGGAATGCTCTGCCTAGGGAGGTGGTGGAGTCACCGTCCCTGGAGGTGTTCAAAGAGAATTTGGATGAGGCACTTAGTGCCATGGTGTAACTGACAAGTAGGAGTCGGTGTAGTTAGTAGGTGTAGGTGTTGGGCCATAGGTTGGACTCAATTATCTCAAAGGTCTCTTCCAACCTTACGATACTGTGATACTGTGACTTGTTTTGGGTTCAGCGTTTCTCTCTTGGACAGGAAATGTTTCTACAACTCCATTTGCCGGTTACTCAGTTCCAGTTTTCCCGGCTGTGTGAGGTCTGTGCTTGCATCTGTCAGGTGAGCATCGCTGACTGCTGCGGGGATACAGGACAGCGAAGCTGTTGCTACAGAAGCCAATGTAATTGTTTTGGGGGTGTAAGAGGGAAAAAGTCATGAGGAAACAAAAAACAATATTTGAGGCAGAAATTCAGGTCTGGGTGACATCTGTAGAATCACAGAAAGGTTTGGGTTGGAAGGGACCTCAAAGCCCACCCAGTACCACCCCCTGCCATGGGCAGGGACACCTCCCACTGGATCAGGGGGCTCCAAGCCCCATCCAACCTGGCCTGGAACACCTCCAGGGATGGGGCAGCCACCACTGCTCTGGGCACCCTGGGCCAGGGCCTCCCCACCCTCAGTGTGAAGAATTTCTTCTTAATGTCCAATTTAAATCCTCCCGTTCCAATTTAAAGCCATTTCCCCTTATCCCATCCCTGCACCCCCTGATCCAGAGCCCCTCCCCAGCTTTCCTGCAGCCCCTTTCAGCACTGGGAGCTGCTCTAAGGTCTCCCCAGAGCCTTCTCCTCTCCAGGCTGGACAACCTCAACTCTCCCAGCCTGGCCTCGTACAGGAGCTGGTCCAGCCCTCGGATCATCTCCGTGGCCTCCTCTGGACTCGCTCCAACAGCTCCATGAAGCTATTGCTAAAACAGTCAGTGTTTTAGGGTATAAGAGAGAAAAAGTTCTAGGGAAATGAAACATATTTTATTATTTTGAGACTGAAATTCAAGTCTGGGTGATATTTGAGTGTTAAGAGGCAGAGAAAGGCTGGAAGGTGGCTGCAGCTCTTGCAGTCCTGTCCCTTAGGTGTGGAAGATGCAAGAGTTTGGGGGCAGCAGGACTATTGTTAATAGGAAAAAATAATGCTCTTTCCTGCCTAATTTCCTTATCCTCTGCAGCCTGTGTGAGCCCATCCCAACAGCTCCACAGAGGGGGAATGAAGACCAAATTCAAGTCTCCTGCATGAACATCGGTCTGCAGGAGGACCCGATGCTCTCTGCAGACCTGAGGGTAGCAACCAGCTGAATCAAACTTGTCAACGCCACAAAAATGACTTTAAAATAGCAAATCTGTTCAGTCTGGGTGGAGGGCTTTTCCCTCCCTGGGGCCAATGTGGGATGGAGGCTGCAGGAAGGTGTCTTTCAAGGGAGAGGGGTTATTTTTAGCAATAAGCTGTCCAGCCCGAATGTCCTCAGCCTTGGCCTGAAAACATCTTGACTGGCACATCTAAGGAGGCAGCAACTGAGGGCTTAAAAACTGTTACTCATTTAGTGAAGAGAAACTGGATCTGGCTGCTAAACTGAGCGCGCGGGTGCTGGGCATCTGCGGCTCCGTGTTCTTTGTGCTCTCCTGAGGAGCTGTGCGGCGCTAACACAGCGTAGTTGTTTATTCAGGGTTTGGCTACACACAAATGTGCCTTTTGGTGTCCCCTCAGAGCCTCCTATTAATTTCTGGGGCTCCCAAAATTATGTGAACAGCACTAAAGAGGAGTTAGAAGGGACTGAGAAGCAAAATGATCCTTTATTGCGCACTTTTTTTTTTACTGCTCTGCTGCCTCCAGGCAGGTCTCGGTCTATGACCGCTGGCAAAAACATTTTAGAGGTGGAATAAATCTTACCCATTTATTTGGCCAACAGAGATTCTCTTATTTCCCCTGATTTATTTTTCTTTACGCTCCCACAAACACAGA
This sequence comes from Geococcyx californianus, assembly GCA_013389885.1. NCBI lineage: Eukaryota > Metazoa > Chordata > Aves > Cuculiformes > Neomorphidae > Geococcyx > Geococcyx californianus. The sequence continues at coordinate 17,864 of VWPV01023736.1, read as the reverse complement.
TGTTATGATGAGTTTCTGGCTGTGAGTGCTTTCTCTCTTCAGGATATCAAGCCATAGAATCACAGAATCACGGAATGGTTTGGGCTGGAAGGGACCTCAAAGCCCACCCAGTGCCACCCCCTGCCATGGGCAGGGACACCTCCCACTGCATGAGGGGGCTCCAAGCCCCATCCAACCTGGCCTGGAACACCTCCAGGGATGGGGCAGCCACCACTGCTCTGGGCACCCTGGGCCAGGGCCTCCCCACCCTCACAGCAAAACATTTCTCCCCAAGATCTCAGCTCAATCTCCCCTCTTTCAGCTCAAAACCCTTCCCCCTCATCCCATCCCTGCACTCCCTGATCCAGAGCCCCTCCCCAGCTTTCCTGGAGCCCCTTTCAGCACTAGGAGCTGCTCTAAGGTCTCCCCAGAGCCTTCTCCTCTCCAGGCTGAAGAACCCCAACTCTCAGCCTGTGCTCGAACAGGAGCTGCTCCAGCCCTCTACTACTGGACACAAAGAGGAGCTGGTGGGAGCTGGTGACACCTGGCTTCGTGCTGCTTTTTGCAAAGTAAATGGAGACAAACAGCAACTTTGGCAGAACAGCATCACCACAAGGCTGTGATCTCAACACGAGGCAGTGGCCAGTACCCCTGTGGGTCTATGGGCAAAGTCTGGCTTATTTGTTTGATAAGGAATTTCACATTTGCAACTTGTACCAAAATGTATCTGTCCTACTCGTGGCCAGGATTTTTTTCTACCAGTTTAATGCTGCAGTTGCAGAGGATTGAGGTTGTTTCCTCTGCTGCTCAGATCAAAGTTTGGCTCCTTACTCTTTAGAACAACTTTACAAAGGGACTGCCTCTCTCCCTGTTAGTCATATTTGCTTGTGGTGGCTTCAGATGCTCCTCAATGAGTGTTAAAGGAGCTGCTGGGGTTACAAGTGGGAGCTGAAGCTGGGAGGACTCTGTAGTGGGAGGTGATGAGCTCTTTGGCAATTATGTCTTGCAATAACCCGAGGCATAAAAGCTTTTAAATCAGAGCATCGTTTTGTTGGAAAAGACCTTTGAGGTCATTGAGCCCAACCATACCAGTCCACTACTAAACCAGATCCCTGAGCACCTCATCTGCCCATCTTTTAAACACTTCCAGAGTGTTTAATAACTCAACCACCTCCCTGAGCAGCCGTTCCAGTGCCTGAGAACCCTTTTGGTGAAGAAACGTTTCCCAATATCCAATCTAAACCTTCTGTGGCAAAACTTGAGGTCATCTCCTCTCATCCCATCCCTTGTTCTTTGGGAGGAGAGCAGCGCGCAGGCTAAACAACCCCAGTTCCCTCAGCTGCTCCTCATGAGACTTGTGCTCCAGCCCTTCAATCCACCCAAAAACCCCAGTTTTGAGTGAGAATAGTCAGCAACGAGTTTATTTCAGCCATTGCGTGGTTCTACCTTTGTTCTGAAGCTCCATAATGATTAATATTTGGTTCAGATCTGCCTTTCCCTGCTCTCCATCCTTGTGGCTGACTTAGCACCATCGCATCCAAGATGTGAGGCTAAGCTCCAGAGGGTGGAAAATACCTAAAAAGACTTTTATTTTCAGCTGTTGAAGTGGTGTTTCTCCTTCTAGGTCTCACGTGCACAGGAAACCGCTAGACCTGAGAGACTTTTGGGGAGAGGAAGTGATTAAAGCAGAGCTATGATATTTCAGGAACATTAATGAACTGACTCTGCGGTTGTAGCCCATGGGGCTCTGCATCACCTCCACGGAACACACTGCTGCCTTGAGACCAGAGAGAGAGAGAAAACCAGCCTGGAGTGTGCAGAAGACTTGTAGGTGGGCAAGTTACTGGGCTTAACTCAACCTTCTGCTCTGTTTTTTGAGAGGGAGAAGGCCAATTTCCACATTCTCATTTGAGGCCCTCGGTAAGTGAGAACAAGCTTTTCCTGGTGTGTGCAGGTAGCGGTTTTGAAGATTTTCCTGTATGTTCCTGCCCTCCCTGTGTAGCATCCTCTGCTGTCAGTGGTGGCTTTGGGCAGCAAGTATTGCTCGTTCCTCACGCTGCGTGCGCTGGCATAGAAACACATCAAGTGTGCTTTGTTGTGCCCGTCTCCTCAAGGAGCAGTCTGGAGAATCTCACTAGGCTGCAGCTCCTCAGGCTTTGGTGTGCCTTCCCATTGCTCATCGCTGAGCAGCCTGCTGTTGCCCCTTTCCCCCTTCGAGTCTTGTTTAAAGCCCTGTCCATCAGCCCTGTGAGCTCTTGAGCAAAACCCCTTTTCCCCTTCTCTGAGAGGTGCCCGCTACTGGATGCCGGTAAACCTGGCGATGGATAGACCACCCCATGGTTGGAAACTGATGGCACCCGCCTTGGAGCCATGTGTTGACCAGCTGGGTCTGCCTGCTCCATTCTCCCTGCTACTGAAAGGACTGCAGAAATTGCCACCTGCCCACTTGACCCCTTCACCAACCATACTCAGGCTTGGAAATGCCTTTTGATTGCTTTAGGAATTCTCTTTGCTGTGTCTTCACTGCTGACATGAAAAATGATTCATGGGTCATAGTTTGAGGACTCTGGAGAGTTTCCTGGTGATACCATAGAACCATAAGATTGGAAGAGACCTCTGAGATCATGGAGTCCAACCGTGCCTGACTCCCTGCTAAATATCTCTTACCCAGGTTCCCCAGAGGAGCAGCCACAGCCTGACATATTCCAGAAGCCTTTGGCCAACACCCTCAGCCCCATGGTGTGAGTGTTGGGGTGTCCTGGGCAGGGACAGGAGTTGGACCCAACAATCTTTGTGGGTTCCTTTCAACTCAGAACATTCTATGATTGCAGTGCTGGGCGCTTAATACTGAAGCACCAGGACCCCTGATACTCTCCGGATTGTATTTCTCAGGTCTCTACTTAAGTGAAGGCTTAGGAATGAGGGTGGAGTTGTAAGGCTGCGCAAAGCAATGCTTATTTATCATCAAGGCTTTACATCAGGCTGGTGTGGTTGGGCAAAACCCAGAAGCTGCTCTGGCAGTTGAGCCAGAGGCTGAAAACTGAGGAGCTTTATTGCATTAGAGGCTTTGGTTTTCTCTGTCGCGTAGCATGGTTGCGTGTTGGTGCAGGGATGGTTGTGTGATGGTGGGAAGGCATTTGGCAAGAGCCTGTGCGTCTCCTTGCAAGCCACGGCCTCCACGAATTCTCTCCGGTTCCCAATGTGCATAAAACATCTGAGCTGCAAAACATCTCTGCGATATCTACTGTGATTTACTGTGCAAAGGAGCAGCTCCCCCTGCGACGCAGGTTGACGTCAGATCCATCCTACCTGTCGTGACTGGGTGTTCGGTCCTGACGCAGAGCCTTGGCTGGAAAAAGCTGAGCAAATCGCAAGAGGAACGTTTGCTGGGGACGGAATTACGGCTGGTTGGTTGCAATTGCTACCAGTCTGGGCAAATCCTAACAAGCTTGGGGACTTCCAAGAAGGTTTTGCGTTTAAAAAAGGAAAATGTGCTCTTAATAGGTGGAAAAAAATACAAAAAAAAAGAAAATACATGCTCGGAATAATTTGTGGATAATTAAACCCATCCAGCTCCTCTTGAGATTTGAAGGAAGAAGGTTGTTTTTCCCCAAACTGGAGCCCAAGTTGCTCCTCTGCAGCCTCACAGCTTTATTATTTGTCTTACTTATCTTATTTATCTTATTTATCACAGAATTATGTAATGGTTTAGACAGAAGAGACCACAAAGCCCATCCAGTTCCATGGGCAGGGACACCTCCCACTGGGTCAGGAGGCTCCAAGCCCCATCCAACCTGGCCTGGAACACCTCCAGGGATGGGGCAGCCACCACTGCTCTGGGCACCCTGGGCCAGGGCCTCCCCAGTATAGGACGGGTATAGATGGGTACAAATGGGTATAAGAGGAAAACTGCAGCACCTCAGTCCACGTTTCCCAGTTGAGACGTAGGTCTGGAGCACACGCAGACCTCAGGGTTGAGGTATAGATGGTTATTTTTACTTTTCAGTTATTTTTAGTGTCAAACCCCATGTAATTGTTTCATTTGCTGTGGGTTAATTAACAAGATATTTTAATGGAGAAAACTGCAGTGACTCGGCGTTTTGCAAAGCATCTTTGGGGCTGTGGCTGCCCAGTGGGTTTTCCCCAGCACCACAGAGAGCGTAGCTTTCATAGAAAATGGAACCAAATTCCTATTTTCCTGAGTTTTATGAACTAATAATTCATCGTTATGTAAAAACACAAAAGCCAGGAAAAGGCAAAGCTGCCAACAACGAGCTACAACTTCATCTTTGTTTTGTAATTCTAACTTCTCTGCTGGTAAAACTTGTTTTCTTGGGGCTGGAAGCTGGCAGTCTGTCCCCTTTGGCAAGTGATAGCCCATAATATTAAGGGATATTTTTCTGGCGCAGTATCTGCTGTCCCACCGTGCCTGAGCGGGGGTTTTGACCCAGCTGAGCTTGGCATGTTTGCACCCACCAGCACTGCACGAGCACCGCGATTCAGCAGGGCAAGTGGTCAGCAAGGAGACACCGAAGAGTTAAAAAGTGAGGCAGAGGGAACAAGAAGTAGTGACCTCAGGGAATGGGAGCTTCGAGAGAGGGGGAGGAAGTTCTGCACACACAGAAGGATGGAAACATTTGGATAGAAAAGACCTTTGAGATTGAGCCCAACCCTCCACGACTGAACTGAGTCGTGCTGCACCTCCATCACCTGTCTTCTAAATCCCTTCAGGGATGGGGTCTCCAACACCTCCTGGGCAGCCGTTCCAGTGCCTGAGAACCCTTTCAGTGAAGAAATTTTCCCTGATATCCGATGTAAACCTCCCCTGGTGCAACTCGAGGCCATTTCCTCTCATCCCATCCTTTGTCACCTGGGAGCAGAGCCCAGCACCCACCTCACCACACCCTCCTCTCCAGGAGCTGCACAGAGCNGCGTGCTGGTGGCCCTCTTGGCCACCTGGGCCACTGCTGGCTCATGTTCAGCCGTTGCCAACCAACACCCCCAGGTCCTTCTCCACCAGGCAGCTCTCCAGCCACCCCTCCCCCAGCCTGGAACACCCCTGGGGTTGTTGTGTCCCAAGTGTGGGACCTGGCAAATAGAACCTTGCAAATCCACAGTGGAAGGCAATGCTTCCCCATCCTCTCTAATTGTATTGCAGGGCTCGGAGCTGTGGAGACTGGGAGAATCAGTTACTTCCCAAGGGGATAATAACGCAGATCTGTGGAGGACTGCTTTGTCCCATGAAATTAAAAGGGATGCTCTGCAGGCTATTGCACCCAGGGAGATGCTCGAGTCCATCTCAACCGCAGCACCTCTGCTATGAGGACAGGCTGAGATGTTCAACCTGGAGAAAAGAAGGCCCCAAAGAGACCTTATAGTGACCTTCCAGTAGCTGAACGGGGCTACGGGAAGGTGGGGAGGGACTTTATACAAGGTTCTGTAGTGATGGGATGAGGGGGAACAGCTTTAAATTGGAAGGGGGGAGATTTAGAATAGACATTAGGAAGAAATTCTTCACAATGAGGGTGGGGAGGCCCTGGCCCAGGGTGCCCAGAGCAGTGGTGGCTGCCCCATCCCTGGAGGTGTTCCAAGCCAGGTTGGATGGGGCTTGGAGCCTCCTGACCCAGTGGGAGGTGTCCCTGCCCATGGCAGGGGGTGGCACTGGATGAGCTCTGAGGTCCCTTCCAGCCAAAACCATTCTGTAATCCTCCCCATCACTTTTACCACTGGTGTGGGCGCAGTGGGCACAGTGTGATGCCAAGCCCAGCACCTCCAAACCCTGTTCCCTATCCTCCACGTGTAGTCAGAGTGTTTTACAAATCAGAAAACTGCACGTTAATGCTTTGGTTTTATTCCTGCTCATCATCTTCCAGCATTGCTCGTTTATTATCTTAACTTCTCAGAGCGATTTCTCCTGCCACCCCCCTTTCTGCTCACTTTGTTCTTTAGAGCTGCCACGCTCACGGTCGTAGCGAACCAGCTGTGCCGCAGTTTGCAGTGGTACAGATGAACATTTTCCACTTTAATCATTGCTGCCTGGGAAAAAATAGAGTCCAAGCTGTAGTTGGAGTAATGCAGTTGTGCCCCAGAAGGTCTTTTCATTCACTGCTGCGTTTATGGAAGAGGTTGGCACATTCAGCTGCTGTGGGAGGGGGTAACAAAGCCAAGCAAAGCATGTAACGCGGGATCTGGGGCTTAAATAGAATCAGTTGGACGGGACCCACAAGGATCATTGAGTCCAACTCCTGGGCCTGCCCGGGACAACCCCAACACTCACATCGTGGGGCTGAGGGCATTGGCTTCTCCCTAGTTTCCCCCATCCCTGCCCTCCCTGATGCAGAGCCCCTCCCCAGCTTTCCTGCAGCCCCTTTCAGCACTGGGAGCTGCTCTCAGGTCTCCCCAGAGCGGAGCAGAGGGGCAGAACCCCCTCCCTCCCCTGCTGCTCCCCCTGCTCTGGATGCAGCCCAGGACACGGGGGGTTCTGGGCTGGGAGCGCACATGGCAGCTCACGTTGAGCTTCTCCTCCCCCAGTGATCATGAGAAGATAAGCCTCTCTGCTTTTAAATAAGGAATTCCTACTAGTGTAGAGCTTTGCAACAGCAGAAATGTTGTTGCCTACAGGCGGAGGCACCAGGGGTCCATTAAAGCTTGGCCAAACGCAGCCGCACGTTAGAGATCCCCCATCAAAGCTGCAAAGGGGGTACGTTTGGCACAAGTGTTCCATAATGAAGTCACAAGGACAAGTTAAACTCTTGCTTTCTGTGGTTTCAGCAGGACAGAAAAACCTCTGGGCACAGGGGGGTGACGTGGTCTGAGACTGCAGCCAAGGGTGATGTGCAATGATTTGCTGTTTAAACCTCCTTTGCTGTTCGGCTGCAAACTGGGTTTCCATGCAGGATGCTCAGCACGGTTTGTTCGCAAAAGGAGTGCGGGTGAGCACAACAGCAGCCCTGCTCTTCCTGAAATAAATGGTCAATCAGTTGGCAGGAACCACAATCGGGCTTTCTCGTGTCCGGCTGAAGACGGACGGTACAAGGCTGCAGCGTGTGGCTCTTTCCCTGGCTCGGAGAGGATGGGATGGATCCATCCCTGCCGTGTGCCCACGTGGGCAGCTCTGAGTTTGCTGGGCTGAAGTGCTAACCTTAAATTGGTGCTTTCCAGTCCTGACTTGGCTTTAGGGAATTGCAGCAGGATCCTGTGTAAAGCCTGACTAATTAATTACTCGAAGCAATGGACATCATTAAGGTAGACACCGAAGCAGCGAATACCAGCTGTTCCCTTAGCACTTCCAGCTGCAAGCTGACCACTCTTATTCCATTTAAATGAGTTTTGGGCTGCGTAAGAGTGTTTTGGCTGGTCCAGTCCTGGGTACAGTTAAGGGACTCCAGGTCTGGTCCAAGGGTTGAAGCCTGGGCTGCATGAGGAGCCGTTAGCGTGCAGCAGCCCAGCAAAATTATTGCATCTCCACCAGCCCCGGATCTAGATTTTTTTTCCCATTAAACCCATCTCCAAAGCTCCCTAAGCCCCTTTTTCTCCACCTGGGTGCTTGCACAGGGCTCGTCTCTGCTTGTGCATGGGACTCCTTGGTCCCCTCCTTACCTCAAAGCCACCAACAAATCCTACTCAGCATCCTCTCCGTGCATCTGGAGAAGGTATGGATTTCATCTGCAAAGGTAGAGCTCAGTAAGCCGAGTGGCTGCCTGGCACCCGGGCTCACCCAGCTCACCGTGCCAGCGCTTTGTAATTAATATGCCGAGGAGCCCCGCTCAGGGAAGGAGCTGCATCTTTATTGAAGGTGCTTGGTATGCCGGCTGCATGCGGAGCCGACTGAAGCACCACCGAGGGCGCATTAACAGCACAGCCTGGTCCTTCAGAGTCTTCAGCGCGTTTTTCCGCAGCCTCAGTTTTTGGTTTGACTGGGTTATTATTGGAAACCTTCTGCCTGTACAGCCTGGGGTGTTCTGCAGGGTGGGAAGAGAATCCTCATCCTCCAGGCTTTGGAGCGGGACAGAGCTCTGCCAGTGGCAAATTCCCTCCAGCAGCAGCGTTGCCCCCTCAAATGGCTGCAGACCCCCAGATTTTGGCTACTGGTTGGCATCCAGCGGTTCAAGTGGTCCCTGTTGGCCCCGAGGCTGAGTCATCTCTTCCTGCAGTTAATGATTGCCGGGCCCGACGCTGCCGGAAGCGGTGTCGGGTTAATGATTAAAACCTGTAAAGAAGGGTTTGCTCACTCCCCCTGTGTGCCGCCGCTCTCCAACCTTCCCCCCAAGATCCAGCAGCACTGCCAGAGGGGTCAAAATATTCAGGAATAAAACGCATCCTGTTTCCATTGCCTTTCCCAGCACCTCCGTACCCTGAGAGCATCGCGCCGGAGCAACGTTAAATAGAGCAAAGTTTGAAGTCCTGTTTAAATTTGGACTGCAGAATTTATTCGGCTCAATGTTAAGTTTTTTAAAAGCTGTGCCTCCCTCTCCCTGGTGTCCAGCAGGGCTCGTGCATTATCTCTCCATTACAGTAACGATGGTATAAATAAATGGATGATTTAAGGTCGACTTCTGTCCACCCATCTCTGAGTGCATCTCTATAACAAAGCATCCGTACGCATTTACGCCGCCGGAAGAACATTTACTCTTTATAATCTCATTTGCAGAGAGGAAAGCGTGGCATAACATTTTATTCATTTGGGAAATAAAAAACAAACCCAAAGTAAAATTTACAAATCTCTGGCCATCCGTAGAATCATGGAATGGGTTGGGTTGGGAGGGACCTCAAAGCCCATCCACTTCCAAACCCCTGCCATGGACCAGGTTGCTACGTCAGGTTTGAGCTTGCCGGGGAATTTGTTAGAATTAAGGAATTTTTAAGGGGAACAAAAGTCATTCCTGATTCCCACATGGGATTGTTCTGTCCCTGCACCAGCAATCCTTAGTGTCCGAGTGTCCTGAAGTGATCAAGTGACTTCTTTCTTGAGTGCATTCATGGTGTTGTATGAAACTCTCCAGCTACTTCTGGCTTCTCTCCAGCTACTGAGGCTGCTTCTTGAATCTTGGGTTCAGTTTTGGGCCCCTCACTCCAAGGAAGAAATGGAGGGGCTGGAGTGCATCCAAAGGATGGCAATGAGGCTGGGGAAGGGTCTGGAGCCCAGGGGTTCTGGGAGCAGCCGAGGGACCCAGAGCTGTTTAGCCCGGAGGAGGCTGAGGGAAAGGAGGTTGTGACAAGAAAACCTCCAGAAGAGAGGTTGTGGTGAGGTGGGTGCTGGGCTCTTCCCCCAGGTGACAGGTGATTGGATGAGAGGAAATGGCCTCAAGTTGCACCAGGGCAGGTTCAGAAAAAATCAGGAAAAATTTCTTCACTGAAAGGTTTCTCAGGTGCTGGAACAGCTGTGGGAGGAGGTGGAGTCGCCATCCCTGGAGGGGTTCAAAAACCACGTAGACGTGGAGATTTGGTACATGGATTAGTAGGCATGTTGGTGGGACTTGATGATCTTAGAGGTCTTTTCCAATCTTAACGATTCCATGATTCTATCACTGTCCCTGTAGGCACAATTCTGTTTTCATAGGAATGAGTTGCATGGCATAATTAACCACTTGTGGAATATGGGGTGTTAATTACTGGCTGATGGGGAAATAGTGCTGGCAGGAGCCTGTGGTGCTTGTGGTGTTCTGTCCTGTTTACACTGCCGGCGGTTTGGGGTTTGCCTCTGATTCAGTGGAGAAGGGGAGAGAGCTTGGAATGACTGCTAAAACTTAGAATGAGCCAAAGTTGGACAGTGAATCATCTCTTAATGCGGTGGCAAATTAACACGGGAATTGTAGGCAATGTTGAGAGTTACCTATCATAGAATCATGGAATGGTTTGGGTTGGAAGGGACCTCGAAGCCCATCCAGTGCCACCCCCTGCCACGGGCAGGGACACCTCCCACTGGGTCAGGGGACTCCAAGCCCCATCCAACCTGGCCTGGAACACCTCCAGGGATGGGGCAGCCTCCACTGCTCTGGGCACCCTGGGCCAGGGTCCCCCCATGCAGTCTGGACCTGATGGTTCAAGTCTTGCTTAAATCTGCTGCTTGGGATGAGCCTGGGTTGGTTTTGTAGGGAAGTGCTGGGCTCTCTTACACACGAAGCTGGCTTCTGAACTACAGTGAAGAAAGCGCATCACACAGATAGGAGGATGCACAGAGCGCTGGTCACCAAGCTGAGGCTTCTCTACCCAACAGGCTGCGATCCCTGCCCTGGTGCACAGTCAAACCTGATGAAAAGAGGCTGGAAAACAAAGAGAAAAGGCCAAGGGCAAGTGGGTATTTTTGTTTGTTCTGGCTGCAGCGTCCTTCAAAAACGAAAGATAAGGTGGAGGTAAAACACCCCACATCTCCTCAGAGGTCTCTTGCTCAGTGCTGGGTGGTGGGGTTTCTTTTTCCAAGCAAAGGCTTGTGAAAAGATGGTGGTGCTGTTGCTGTTTTCTCCCTTTGCATGGGTGTTCACAGTGCCAGCTTTTTTGGATGTGAGCAAAATGGAAAAGTGCTGGTGAAAACCAGGCTCCAACACACTGAAACTTCATTCGTGTATTAATTAAATTAATCAACAGATTAAAAAAAGAGAAGAAAATTGACTGTCTTTTTGCTTGTTCAGCCTGATCACAGCCAGCTGTAGGTAAACCATGTCCAGAAATGTCATTTTTGGAATGTGTTTCACCCCGTTATCATATCCTGATGTGTAATATCCGCAGCGTTCGGGATCTGCTGGCCATTGATAACCACATAACTCTCATCCCATCTCTGCTCTCAGCCTTGCGGTTTATCTGCTGCAAGGGAAGCGATACCATCTCTTCAGCGGCGCTGAATCGCTCTACGGCTGCTAAGAGCCGGGAAGATACAGCTCCCACGGCTTTGGGTGCAGCCCTGAGTCACTGATGTTTATTTTGACCTTGATTTAATTTCTCCAGTTGGCCACCCCAGCGAGAAGCAGCATCTTCCTCCCAAGGGCTGGGGTTTTTAAACCTTTCCCAGGCATTGCAGCCAATGCTCCTTCTTGTCCCCATCTCTGCTCGACACCAAGCCAAGCTGTGGACATGAAGGGCGCTCCTCTTTTCTGGGTGCTCCACTGCATCATCAGATTCTGACTGCAGATGCAGCTTTTCCAAGCTCCTCTTTTTTTCTTGTTTTATTAAACATCAGTTTTATGCTCTCTAGCTTTATGTTTTTATGGCAGTACAAATGCTTTCAGGACCTTTGTGGTCTCCGAGTTCTGGTTTCTTGCTCCTCACATGTTTTCTTTCAAGCGAAAAAGCTCACCGAGCCTGGGCGTAATTGTTTCTCTTTCCTTCTCCCTCTTCACGCAAGCACCGGGCAGCTCAAGGTGGAGCTGAAAGGGAGGAGTGGCACAGCGTAACCAACTACAACAGGTAATTCTGGACATCGTGTTCTGGTCCTGGGCTCTGAGCAACTGCCTGTTGGGCATCTGTCCCTGTTCTTGCTGGTTTTTCGGCTGCCACCTTCACCTTTTGCACCTGCAGGAGAGCTCCTGGGCTGGGTGTTGGATTGCATCATGCTCTTTAATGCCTTTAATTTGGAAGGGGGAAGATTTAGAATAGGCACAATGAGGGTGGTGAGGCCGTGGCCCAGGTTATCCAGGGAAGCTGTGACTGCACCATCCCTGGAGGTGTTCAAAGCCAGGCTGGATGCAGTCTTGAGCAGCCTGACTGAGCAGCAGGGGGACTGGAACTGGATGGGCTTTGAGGTCCCTTCCAACCCAAACCATTCTGTGATTCCATGATTCTGTGATTCTTCCAGCAAGCCAGCAAGGGCAGGAGGCCCTGATTGCATCACACAAGCTGTTAAACATTTACTAGAGGTCCATCCGTCCACTGAATTTTGGAATAACCCCACGTTAGGTGGAGTAAACCCACTTAAACAGAGCTTGGCTGGTGCTCTCAGTGGCAAAGCCAAGCAACAAACTCAGTAAAGGGTTAACGCCGGCTGCTTGTGCTGCTGCTGCCTTCCCTCTAATTGCAGGAGCAGGCGGAAGCTGGAGCGAGCACTTCAAGTTCAAGGCTTGTCTGTGTGCATGTGGATGATTTTTCCGCTCAGCGGAGGGCGGGAGCTGGCCGGAGCGAGGAGGGTCCGGTGGGCAGCGAGCAACCCCCTCTCGCCGGAGCTACAAGGATGGCTCAAGCCTCCGAGTGCCGAAATTCCCACCTCTATTACTACAGCGTCAAATTTGCTCTGTCCACCTATGCCACCCTCTTCTCGGTAGGTGCTCCGGTTGCTTTTCCGTCCTTCTTGGCATTTCCCACCACCACCACCCCACTCCTGTGGGTTGGATTCTACTTTTCAGCATCCAACTTTCCCCTCCCAAGGCATCAAATCCTTGCTGTAAAATCTGGGGCTGTGAAACCCCTCTTGCTTGGCGCTCGCTGGGGCCAAAATGGGCAATCTTGGGCAAAACGGTGGGTTTTAGTGGATCTAAGAATGCCTCCCTGGGACTGCCCATCCCCAGAGCTGCTCTTGCAAACCCCTCGTGGTGACGCGTTGTGTTTTGAGGTATTCGCTGCATAAACACGGAATTGTTGTGTTTTGACCGCGCAAGCACCCGCTGGGCGGCGTTGCCACCCGGTTCCCCCGCCCGCCTCAGCCGTTGCATTTACTCCGTTCAGTACAGATGAGGCATGAAAGCAGACATTGAGGGATTTTAGCCAGGCTGGGTATTTTAAAAGGAAACAATAAAGCTTGTTTATAAGCAGGTTTGAACCACTGGGACAGCTACGGTTGGGTACCTGGGAGGTGCAAGCACGTGTCGGAGCATCCTCAGACCTTAGGGTCTGGGCATCCTTACTCAGATAATGAATGAGATATGCATTTAGCACCTTTCTGGGGTTGATGTTGCATAATCCAGTCCATATTTACAAATATTTCCTCCTGAGGCTGCAATAATCCTCTTTTCCCCGTGCCCAGCTGCCCCAGGGCGTGTGGAGCGGAATGCGTAACTAATAGTCCAGGTGTAATTACAGAAATGTCCACACTGGTTCCCAGGCTGGGAACGGGAAATGGGGTTACAAGCAGAGTTTGAAAATGATTTTATTTCCCTGAATATTTATTTTTTTAATGAATGAGCTCGTTAGGAGGGCGTGCAGCACTCACAGGGGCAGCGAAGCCCCTTGTCTCACTTGTGCTCACCCCAGGGCATGAAGGAGAGTAAGAAAAAAGGGTGTTTTTTGTAGAATGCCTCACTGATTTCTTTGTGACCAACTGAGTAGGAAGGGTCCCGAGGGGAGAGGAGACTCCGGTATCTCCCACACAACCAGGACCCTCGTGGGACCAGAAGAATCCGTATTTCTTAACTCATTTGTGGCTGTGGTTTGAGGTTTTCGGGTAAGGCCAGTGAAATATTTTTATTTGCAAACTTAATCTGCCGGAAAACCTGTCCCTGTGGTTTGCGTTTCTTTAAAGAGCTGAGTCTTGCTCGGTTTGAGGTTTCCCCAAATGACTTTAAGCATCTGTAGGGATGGGGAGGAGGTGCGGGATGTTTTCTCCCAACGAATTTGAACCCAGTGCTGCACTTTGCAAACGATGGGAGGAACCAGCACAATCTTGGTGCCAGATGCTTATTAATTGCTGGGGCATTTTGAGGGTCTCAGTGAGGCATTCTGGGCAGCCCACCAGCAAAATGAGACTCGATAATGTCCCAACAACTGGAAAACAGCTGCAAACCAGACCCTTCAGATCGCTCTGACCCAGCCTGCCTTCAGCCTTGGGATGGTCCTCACGTAGGGATGTTGCCTCATTGAATCCAAGCGTATTGTGTGGCTCCTGTGAGATTTTCAGCCGCCTGACCTACTTCTGCCCTCATTTGCACACATCGCTGCCGCGTTAATGCATCGGCACTGCCAAACCCTTCATAGCCTCGTTAACTAGACGTGACCAGGAATGGGTTTCTCTCTGGCCAAATGCACTCCATAAAAAATGATTATGCAGGAACATCTCGCTTGCATTGCATGAAGCCTTCAAAAATTTACCCTCCTGGGTAAAAAATCAGTGCAATAGGACTGATTCACCATGAAGGACTGGGGAGGTTTGGGGTGTGATGCATGATGGTTTTCTAGCATAGGGTTGTTCGAGCCGGTAGAAAACTGGGTCTAGTGCTGCTAGATCATTTCCAGGGCTTTCTTGTCATGAAAGGACTTATTTATAGGTGGGGAAATCATAGAATCATGGTATGGTTTGTTTTGGAAGGCACTTCAAAGCCCATCGAGTCCCACCCTCCCTGCCACGGGCAAGCAAGGCTGAAATTAAAACCTGAAGATGGTTTCTTCCCTGCCATGGGAAGGGACACCTCCCACTGGATCAGGGGGCTCCAAGCCCCATCCAACCTGGCCTGGAACACCTCCAGGGATGGGGCAGCCACCGCTGCTCTGGGCAACCTGGGCCAGGGCCTCCCCACCCTCACAGTAAAACATTTCTCACTAAGATCTCATCTCAATCTCCCCTCTTGCAGCTCCAAACCATTCCCCCTCATCCCATCCCTGCACCCCCTGATTCAGAGCCCCTCCCCAGCTTTCCTGCAGCCCCTTTCAGCACTGGGAGCTGCTCTAAGGTCTCCCTAGAGCCTTCTCCTCTCCAGGCTGAACAACCCCAACTCTCTCAGCCTGGCCTCACAATCAGTAAAGGAGTGTGGGAAGAGCCAGAGAGTGGCTCTAAGCCAGATGGCAGAAAGGCTGGAGCGTCCTGAGCTGGACCAGCTGGTTTTATACAGGTAGATTTAATCTTCATTGTCAAGAATTCAGTAGAGCGTAGACTCGAAGTTTTCTTTCCAAAAGAAAATGCTTCTATACTGTTCTTATTTTTCCAAAAATCCTGAAATGTCCTATTTTAATTGATCCTTATAAAAGCATATTTTTTACATTCCTATGTACCGCTGGCAGTTAAACATTACGCGATGTATTTAATAGCTGCAGTATTAGTTCTGTGAGTCTATCTTTTAATGACTAAAAGCATTCAGCAGTTTCTATATTGCAGTTTCTTGCCCGTGCGTCACAATAAAAACCTGAGGAGGAGGCACAGGAGTGCCCTGTCTGCTCGTTTGAAGGCAGATGGGTTTTCAAACGCTGGGCAGAACAATTCTACTGGGAGCTGGGGATTTGAAAAATAAAACTTGGCATTTTGCCCTTAGTTTTACACCTCTATTGCTCTTGGATGGAGAATGAAAATGATGCCCCACTCCCTCTGCTCCTCCCTGGACCAGTGCTCTGACTCAACCTGGCTGGTGGGGTCTGTGTGGGCTTGAAGCCACCGTCATCGTGACTTTTTGGTGTTCCCAAACAAGGAGAAATTGCTGCCTGGCGTTAGCACCGTGTTGACTCATCCAATTAATGCTGTTCACCCTGGAATGAGCTGTGCCTGCTGCTTGGCCCTTGGCAGGCTGCGAGGTTGGCTCGGCTGCGCTAACGTCCCCTTGGATTTGTGGTACCTGCTTGCTCTGCACATGACAGAGAGGAACTGCTGTTACTTAGAATCACAGAATTATAGAATCATAAGGTTGGAAGAGACTTATGAGTCCCTTGGGTTTTTGCGTCTCAGATGGGGGGAATGTGGTGTCTCTTGGGTCTTTAGTGGGATTCTTAGGGCAGACTGAGACTGTGCGTGTCTCGTTAGCACTGGTGGGACCAGGCTTGTCCCTTGTTAGCATCGGGTAGCTGTTGCTGTGATAAAGCTAGGCATGGAGAAGCAACCACAAGCACTAGAGTGCCCATAGCTCAGAGAGAGCTTTGCCCACTCCCTTTGTCACTGGTGGGTGAGCCACTCATTTGGCATCTCCCCAACCCTCGTCAGAGCGGTGTGTTGTATTATTTTCTGTTCATTGCCTGTCATTCCACTTGGCATTCGTGACTTTCAGGTCTCTAAATGACTCTTGTGATTAGCGAGGCAAGTATTTCCACCACTGATTTCCTTCAGCTCTTCTCCCTCCCAGGTCCCCAACTCCCTGGAGAGGAAAACCGGTGTCTGTGTTATCCCATTACGAAAGGATGAGATTGGAGTGAAAGAGCTCTAGAAATGGGCTACGAAGGTGGAGAAGGGTTGGTCATAGCAACTTGCGTTGTGTTGATAAATTCAATTTTGCACTTTTATCCATCGGAGGAGAGAGAGTCATAGGGGTCATTTTTGGGGTGGGAATGGAGGTGTGGCTGCTCACTGCCCTCCGTCCCCTGCCCACTCAGATCTGACAAACTCCAGGAAGCACCAGAATCAAGCAAGGCTTGAAATTACAACCTGAAGGTCATTTCTTCCCAGCTTGTAAGAGGAGAATTGGTGCAGGATGCCCTCACCGCAAGGTCTGGAGGAGTTGCAGCCACCTGCTTGGCTTTTCNAGGAGTCTGGGAGGGAGGGAGGGAGGAGAGAGAGTCATAGGGGTCATTTTTGGGGTGGGAATGGAGGTGTGGCTGCTCACTGCCCTCCGTCCCCTGCCCACTCAGATCTGACAAACTCCAGGAAGCACCAGAATCAAGCAAGGCTTGAAATTACAACCTGAAGGTCATTTCTTCCCAGCTTGTAAGAGGAGAATTGGTGCAGGATGCCCTCACCGCAAGGTCTGGAGGAGTTGCAGCCACCTGCTTGGCTTTTCCCGTGGTGGTGGTGGTGCGGTCACGCAGTTGTTATTGTATAGAAACAGGGTAATCATCCTCTCCTAAGGGGGTAAAGGCAGTTTGCTTTCTCTTGGATGCGTTGCCGAGCAGTTGTGGTTACTGGCTGCTGTCTGTCCTGGTATTTGTGCTGTGTTAATGTGATTGGTGGCTAATTAATATGTAACTACAAGGGATTTACCAGCAAACTCCACTATGTGCCTTACCACGTCAGCAAGTGTGGGTGGTAGAAAAGGGCTGCCATGCCAGGAGTCAAAACTATCTGTGCTGATTGGATTTGCATGGCAAAACCAGCCACCTCTGAGAAAAAAAACAGTGATGGAAACCAGAGCAGCCAGGCTTTGCGAGGGGTGATGCAACTTCTGATGCTTAACTCGGGCTGAAAGGAATGGGATGATCAGGTTTTTGATTAAATAGTTATTCCCCTTGCAGGTTTTTATGGTTCTGCATAGGTCTTGGCAAAGACTTTTGACATCACCAATTTGCTCCAAAGCCACCATTTTTTTTCACAGAAATGCTGTTTTTTCAGGGCGTTCTGGTCATTCTTCCCAGCTCTTTTCTACCCAAATGCCTTTGTCATCCATGTTGCAACAGCATCACTCGCTGCTCGTCCTTCCAAAACTCAATAGATTCCAGTGAGCTTTCCTTTGCAATCTGCCTTTGCTGGGAGATGTGCCAGCATGCCCATCCCCTTCCTTGAGGTGCGTGTGGCTTTGCAAGATGCTTTCTTGTGCTTTCAGCTACTCTGAGCAGAAGCATTTTTATATAACTGGAAGATGTGTTTTTGCTGATGGTCTGTGGAGATGGGCTGGTGTCCAGCCTGCAACACTGACCCTCAGCAAAGCAGGTTGCACGGGGCTGAGTGACCTTTTAAACTGGGAGTTAAGCAGGGAGGAAGCCAAGAGCTTCAGGTGGAACAGCTCAATGTTTGCTTGCTTGTCCCAGGAACTGTTTTGAGTTGCTTGGGCACATAAATCATACAGGCTTTTCTAAGCACTGGAACCCCCCAAAAAGGCCTGCAGTGTGGCTTGGGTTGCCAGAAATGTCTCCCCATGTGCCCTGCAGCACCTTTTCCCCATCACTTTTGTATTTCCCCATTGCATTTCCCATTGCCATCCAGGGGGACCTGGACAGGCTGGAGAGGTGGACCTGTGCAAACTCATGACGTTCAACAAGGCCAAGTGAAAGGTCCTGCGTCTGTGTCGGGGCAATACCAAGCTGAAACACAGCCTGGGTAGTGAATGGATTGAGAG